>JAJHZJ010000592.1:13135228-13159622 GCA_023548195.1 Bettongia penicillata ogilbyi
TTGTTTAGAGTCATTTTTACAGATATTTTCTGCACTGTGGGGGAGAGCTTTCACAGGTCCCTCCATCTACTCTGCCATCTTGGCTCCACTTCCTCCCCCTGTCCCTTCCCTCTTGAAATGAAATTTAGCCTAAGTCCCTTCCCAACACTTGGTGTTGGAAGAGTTCACAAAAAGCTAGTTAATATGCATTTGTGTGAATAAGAGTCTTGAGCAGTTTATTCGGAGGGCTATGAGCTACAAAGAGAAGGGGTGGTGGGAAGAAGCTATCTCTCTGTCTCTGTCTCTTTCTCTCCACACTCACATGTATATATACATAATAAATACACACACATATCCCATATATCCCAGAGCACATCAGGTATGACTCTGGAAGAATATTATCAGTGGAGAAGATCTTTTTGGGAGACAGAATTTAAGAGCTTGGACAAATGAAAACCACAGGCTCAGATGTCTACATATATATGTATAATGGCTGAGTAATAAAGAAGATAAATGAGGCGACTTAATATAAAGAGAAAATTTGATCTCATAAATAACTATGAGACTTGGTGGGAAGGATATGACATTACTAGAATATAGTTATGAAAAGGTACACATTAGCCAATATGAAGAAAGTATATAAGAAGGGACATATATTAGTATTGTATAATAAAGTGGTATGCTTGTAAGGGAATCCAGAAATGCAATGCTACATCCTCTCAAAGGAGGCATCATGGATCACTAATTAAGGGAGTTGGACAAGGTTATCTCCCTCTGGGGAAGAAGGAGCAGGTCCCAAATTGGAATATGAGTAAACATGACTCAGAAAGCTAGGCTAGGTCTGTATCAATCAATCAACATTTAAGTACCTACTATGTTCCAGGAACTTTCCTAAGAGCTAGGAATACAAAAAGATGTAAAAGACAATCTATCTTCACAAGAATCTTAGAATATAATGGGGGAAAACAACATACAAACACACACACAAAACAAGCATTATATAGGATAAATAAGAACTAATTTATAGAAGGAAGGCACTGGAAATAAGAGGGGTTGAAGAAGGCTACCTGTAGAAGGTGGGATTTTAATTGGGACTTAAAGGAAGTCAAGGAGGTCAGTATTTGGAGTGGAGGAGGAAGAATATTCCTGGCATAGGGAGTAGCCAGAGAAAATGTTCAGAGCTGAGAGATGGAGTCTTATTCATGGAAAATCTAGGTGGCCATTCTTTTTGAAATGTTGGAACACAGCATGAAGAGACAGAGGCAGAAAATTTCAGGAGCCAAGATTCAGGCCATGGAGGTCAGTACTTAGTTAGGAGACAAGATCCAAGGGGTTTTGGGAGGCTGACTGTTTATCTGATTCAAACTGTCTCCTCAAATCTTTGGATTTTTATGCTGGCTATATTTGGTCTTCTTGCCTTGGGCTGATCTGTTGGCAATGGTCATCTCCAATTCTGTCATTCATCCTGTTGACTTAACCACATCTATTCACTTCAACAATTCCAAATTCAAGGCATTCCTCACTGAATGCCTTCTGTGAGGAAGGTGATAGCCATCATAAGTTCAAAGACAAAAAAAAAAAATATCCTTACCCTCAAGGAGATTACAGTCTGCTTCCCTTTCCCTGGAATGCTTCATTGAACCTTGAAATTGTAACTTTAGTGAAATGACCTTTGGAAAAGGCTTTTACCAATTCTAGAGAGTTCACATTGTGTGTTGTCTCCTAGGTACTTTTTTCAGCATTAGAAATCTAAAATCATACCTCCAGTTTTTATTAACTATGTCACTCTGATAAGTCACCTAACCATGTGAATGATACCTATATTCCTTATTTCATAGGTGTGCTGTGAGACTGAAATATGATAATATATGTAAACCACATTGGAAAGTTTAAAGTGCCAAATAAATATGCATTATTAGCTCATTTGAAACTTCCCATTAGGAGTGATAGATGAGAGTATGGAGGGTGGGGTTCAGAGTTGATGTAATCTTGCTGTAATAACAACTGTAAAATACTTGGTGAATATGAAATGAGGAGAGTAATTCTGGCTGGTAGATTAACTTGACTCCCTACCTGTGTGTTGGAGAAGTTTAAGGGAGACCTACTGGTTTGAAGGTTGTAAGAAGATAGCTAGACTTGTGGCCCTACATTTAATGACTCCTGGAGTGAGGATGCCTTGCAGTGTGCAGCTACTTTCCATTCATTCGCCATTTTGGATCTTCATTGAATTTGTAGTAATTCAGTGTGTCAGCAGCCTCCTACTTCACTCTCTCTGACCTCACCGTCAACCCCAGTAGCCATTGACTGTGGAACCATATTGCATAGGGCAAGCTCAGGAATAAGAGACATTGTGGTGTACTGGTTATGGAAGACTAGCCTTGAAGTTAGGGAGGTCTGAATTCAAATACTATCTCTGATGTACCCTGGTCATGTGACCCTAGTTAGCTCTCAGTGCCCCAGGAAAGTCTTTATGACAATAAATTTCAGGTAAATTGGAGGGAATTTTTTTTTAATATCAGGATTCCCTATCTTGATGAAATCACAGATCTGAACCCAAAAAAGGTCAGGAAAAGACTAAGAGTAGAAACTATAGATTCTATAGGATGCTACATACTGGGAGGATAGATGGACCAAGTTAAAACAAGATTTTATGGTCATAAATAGGATCATAGGATTGGTTGGTTGGTTGGTTGGTTATTGTCCTTTGTTCTCTAAGAGGACCAAAATGACATCACCATGATAAAGTGAAATTTCAGTGTGTCTGACTGTGACTGATCAGACCAATATGAGCTTGGAATGCTCTACTACAGGTTGGGCACCAATAGTCCAAGTGAATATTCGGGGTGGGTACTCAAAATTTGTGCATCCTACATTTACTTTGTGCTGTCTCAATTCTGCTTTGCTCATAGAGCACAGCACGTTGTCTGATGTGGGCACATCATACTGAGCAGTCCTGTGCCAGTGTCTCCTATGTTGCACAGTCAATCCAAAGTTCTTAAGAGAGACCTTGAGAGTGTCTTTGTATCACTTCTGACCACCATGTGATCTCCTGGCCCATGTGAGTTCTCCATAAAATAGTCTTTTTGGCAATAGTCTTTTTGCATTTGCCATCCCTTTGGAGTTGTTCTCTCTGAAGCATAGTTTGAATGCTTGGCAGTTCAGTTTGAGCACAGACTTCAGTATCTGGTACCCTGTCCTGCCAGATGATCCTCAGAATCATCCAAAGACAGTTCAAGTGGAAGTGAGTCAGTTTCCTGGTATGGCTGTCCCAGGATTCACTTTATGTACTCTTGCTGTCTATTGGTTTGAGTGAGAAGTGTTCTGGAAAGATGGATCTTTACCTGAGGGGTATTGATCAGTGCAGTTTGGAAAGGCAGGATATATTGGGAGCTTGTATTGAAGGTGAACCAGGAGGGAGGGTTGTAGAGTCAGAAATTTTCCTTCAGGAACAAATGTGTAGCCTTGGGAGTGGTGGGAAGTCTGGTACAGGAGAGGAAGTGAGCTAGTTGACTAGGATGTCCACCTAGGGGGCCAGTGTGGTCTAGTGGAAAGAATACTGACTCTGAAGTTGTAGGATCTGGGTTTAAATCTTTCTCTTGATATTAATTCAAGTCATTGAGTCACGTAACATCTGTGGGACTCAATATTATCACGTGATGTCCTGGCTGACCTCTGATGTCTCCTGCATCCATAAATGTGTGATTTTATGAACCTATAGCTCCTATGATCATCAAAACTCTAGTATGAGTGTAGGTCCCTGTTGATATAAATGTTATCACCATGGAAGAAAGAAGAGGGAGTGAGCAACAGTTGCCACAAATCTTCTGGTCTTTCTCAGAGCTCATACTTCATGTAACTGGCCATATTGGCAGGTGACTTGTTGTAATGACATGTTGCATTCACAGCCCACAAAACTGTTCTGTGACCATATGCAAGATCTTGAATAATCCCCCAATGGGCTGATGATGGGTTGTCATTGCTGAGATGAAAAAATTGATCAATCAGATCTTGTTAGGAGGAATGTCCAATTGAGCAGAGGTGCAGAAAACTCAGCCAGAAAACTCCACTTGGTGGAGCATCGTGCTCACTTGGAGGATAGAAAGCTGCGTCTGAAGGTAGGTGTGCAAAGCTGTTGCTGGCTGGTGAACTTAGGATCATAGATATTGGGACCTCAGAAAAGATCTAGTCCAATTCTCATGAAGTGAAGGACTTACCCAAAGTTACACAGGTAGTGACTGGGGCTGGATTTAAACAAAGTCCTTTGACTCCAAAGTCCATGTTCTTTTCTCCTCTCACACTGACTCCATAAACCACTAAACTCCACAGACCTCTGGTTGATGTTTAGAGGCTGCAAAGTTCATACTCTCTAGGGAAGCCTGCCAGGATGAAGGATTTTTCAGGTGTACAAATTCATGGCTTATTGACAAGAAATTTGCCTGCAGATTATGATGTCTGAAAGCATAAGTAATAGTAAAGTTAAATCAACTGAAAAATAACGCTCAGCAGAGGTGGCATTGATTGAGTTGGTGCATCTGCCTTCAAATGCTATGTGCCATATAAAGGTCCCTGTGGGTGGTGATGGAGTATCTGCAGCCCTACCTTGAGAGGAGGCCAGAGAGCTTCACATGCTTACTTGGTGTTCTCCAAACTTGGCTTTCCCTCTCCTCCTTCTGTGATTCCACACTGGCAGCTTCTTCTCTGGGCCTGGAATGCCCACTCTCTTACTCCCTGTCTTTAGCATCTCTGATTTCCTTTAAGGCTCAGTTCAGGTGTCAACTCTTAGGGGAGCCTCATCTCTCTAGTTAGTCACCTTCCTCACTCAATTGTTTTATGCTTATTTAATTGTTGAGATCCTCCTATATGGACAATATGGTGGAATGTTTTGAGAGCCAGCCTCAGTATCATTAAAACTGGGGTTTAAGTCCCACCTTTGACACATTATCTGCATAATCCCAGGTAAATAGGGCAACTTTTTGCTGTCCCAGCTCTTTAAGAATATGAATTGGAGAGAAGGTGCTGCCTAGGGAGAAGGAATGTGGCCATTCAAGATCTCTCTACCAGGGTCTTTAATCCTTTCTGTATCACAATCCCCTCTGGCAGTTTGGTAAAGTCTATGGACACCTTTTCTGAATCATTTTTTTACCTTCTTAATTGAAGGAAATGCTAAATTTCAGCTCAAGGTTAGTGGAAATATAGACATAATTTTCCCCCACTTAATTTAATCTATTTATTGTTTTTTTTCCATTCAATTCTGCCTAATTCATGCCTGATCAATGGATCCCAGGTTAAGAACTTCTCCACTATACCACCTGAATCATGGATACAGTCCCTCGCCCTGTCTCTCTGCTTGTGAGGGTAACACAGTAAAGTAGATAATGCAAACTTTGGAATCAGCAAGACCAGATTTCTAGTCCCATTTGTGGCACATCCATTCTGTTTGACCCTGAGGAAGCTGCTTACTGTTAGTGTTCCAGACAATTTTTGAAGGCTAGAAATCGTCGAAGCAGTGATAATCTGCTTTGGTGGAGGAAGATTCCTCACTGGGAGTTCCGTACACCAATAAAATTGGAGGTCTAGTAAAAACAGGAACAAAAAGAACAAAACCTTTATACTATATGAAGTGGAGTTGTGAACAGAGCACCATGAGGTCAGGGAAATCTTAGTTCAAATCCAGCCTCAGACTCTTACTAGCTTTATAACCCTGGGTGAGTCACTTCAACTTTATTTGTCTCAGTTTCCCATATATAAAATGGGACCCACTAGAGAAGAAAATGGCAAACCACTCCAGTACCTTTGCCAAGAAGATTCCGTGGACAAAGTTGATGGGGTTGCAGAGTTGGATACAACTGAATGACCAATCAGCAATACTTCTGTATATTGTAAGTGCCTTACCTGTATGAACTTTTTTATTTTGTCTTTGTATTTCCAAAACATAGCACACAGTGTCATACATATAGTATGTCCTTAATAAATGCCTTTTGTTTTTGAAATAGGGTGGAATATGGCTTTGATTACTAGCAACACATTTTCCTAGACCATGTAGCTTTTTGCATTGGTCATCTTATATAAGACATCTGCTCATACTTCAAGCATGGATGATGGTCTGACTTTCTGTAAGAAAATGGCCACTGCAAATGAGTTCATCTGCCTCAGTGATGATCTGTTTGAAGATCAGGATATACTGAGAGGGGTTCAGGAGAACTGCATGAAATAATATATGTAAAGTGCTTTGCAAAACTTAAATGCTATTTAAATGGGAGCTATAATTTTTATTACTATTTTGCAGTACTGTGGCTCACTTTCCAATCCACATTTAAACTAGCAGGTCAGTTTCCTAAAGTACCATTTCAGCCTCTACCCTTAGAATTCTAGAGGTAACCTTGGGAATCTTTCTTTTTAAAGTTGGTATTTCCTAGTACCTTCTTTTCCACCTAGTGTCCCTCCAGAATCAACCAACTGATTAATATCTTCTCAATATCAGCTAACCAATTCATATCAATTATCTTTTACCATTACTGAGAATGTATAGTTAGGATCCATTCTCAAAGCATGGCAACACTGGAAGCACATTTTTCTCTACCACTTAAGATCCTGGGCTCATATGTAAAGTGGTTTCTACAAAACATTTTCCCCACCAATTTACTTCTGGGTGTGGTATGCTTGATGGACAGGACTTTCTGTTGCTTATAGGAGATGGTGTCTTCATGGTACCAATGGTGCCAGGTTCATTCACTGATGGAATGGACTGATGTCATGTAACTTGGTTATTGCTGCTACTAGCTCTGGCTTCTGAGGGGAATTTTGATGCCTCTTCTGACCCTTTGAAGCTCATAAGGAATGCAATCCATTCTGTCTCTAGAACTAATTTTCCTAAAATTAGGAAACAAAGAAATAACAGCAGAGACAGAAGAAAGCGGCATCTGAATTCATGTCTGTAGGGCACATGAGTGGGCATGTAAGGTAGCTGTCACCAGGCAGCAGGTTGTTGCTACTGCATTTGCCTCTAGTACCTCTCCCTGAACCTGGAGGGCTTTAGTAGTTCTGCCCTCATCATCAGCAGACAGAGAGATTTAGTCTGCACGACTTTTTTTGTATGCGTAGGTGGTTCTGGCTCAGTTGTAAATTTAAAGGCATCTTGTCACTATTCAGTAAGCTGACAGGAAACAGAATATCTGTACCTACTTGGAAGTGAATAGGGAAAGGGCTAACATTACATATTTTGAAAGCAGATTCACCATGCCTACACACTGGTTGATATCACTCAGATTATACAGTGTATGTTCTAAGGAGTGGGCCCTTGTTGACCAGTACCTCTATTATTTTCGTCTAGATCATTAAACATATCTTCTACCTCTGATCTCTGCCAAAGAGCCTTTGAGTGCTTCCATAGAAACACTACTTTGGTAGAGAACCTGGGGACAAAGCTTTAGCTATAGCCTGCAAAACCATGTAGAGGTTTTAAGGCTAGTGAAAGGTAGAGGTCCCTTGGCTGTGGGTTGGCCACAACCCTGCACACATCCAGAAGGACTCTCGATCAGTCGTTGTGCTTCCCAGGAACTCTAGCTCCTCTCTCTCAAATAGTCATTTTTTGACTTTTGCACAGACCTAAAGCTTGTATAACTGCTGGAAGATGGCTCAGATCCACTCAGCTTTCCTCATAAAGGCTATTGTCCAGTAACTCTTGAAATGGTGAAATTTATAAATCTCTAGGGAGGTTGCATGAACCAAACATCATGACCCAGTCAATATTCATAGAGACTGTG
Source organism: Bettongia penicillata ogilbyi (assembly GCA_023548195.1). Taxonomy (NCBI): domain Eukaryota; kingdom Metazoa; phylum Chordata; class Mammalia; order Diprotodontia; family Potoroidae; genus Bettongia; species Bettongia penicillata. Next base: position 13,142,971 of record JAJHZJ010000592.1, read on the forward strand.
CTATGTGGCTTCCGTCTCCTTCCTGTGCCATAAATTTTCAGGGTTGAGAATAACAAAGAAAACCTGAATTTTGCTTTATTAGTTCATATTACACAGGTTAACAGCTCTGGGGAATAAGCTTGCAGTGCTTGTAAAACAGTGAAGTTTCATGTCTCCTAGAAAATCAGAACTTCCAATTCACTGAGGGTCATTATTGCCTTTTTCTGTCCCCATGAGTTTTATGGCTATTGTTCCTATCTTGCCTTTCCCAGAATGGCACTCAAAAATTGTTCAAGGATATCAATATATCAGCAAACATTTGTTAAGCAACTATTATGTGTGCCAGGTCCTCAGGATAGACACACTAATGTAAAACTGCATGTCCTATAAGAGGACACTCCCATAGAGAAGAACTGAACATGGGCTAGTTTGACTGAAATGAAGAGTGTAGGGGGTGGGGGAGATGGTCATGCAATAAGCCTTAGAAAGGTAGCTTGGAACCAAATGGGGAATGGCATTGTGAAATGCCAAGCAAACACAATAAAGAAATAATTGGGAGCCACGAAAGCTTTTGAAATAGGGGGATACCATGGTTAGAATTGTTTAGAATTATTGATGTGGCAGGCATAGGGAGGATGACTGGAGAGGGGAGAGGACTCACTCAGGGTTACCCATTAGGAGGCTCTTGCAGCAGTGCTGATGAGAAGGGTTTGTCCTGGTCAATACTAGTTAATATACCATCATATACTCATGGCTTTAGAACTAAGAGGAAAAATCCTTTGTTTTAAGAATTAAAAAAGAAAAAAACAACCCAAACCTGAGACCCAGTAAGAGAAAGATATTTGCCTGAAGCCCTGCATACATTGGCAGAAACTGGATTCAAATTTAGACCCTCTGACTCCCAATAGCATGTCACTGCACATACCTAATCAATTCAAGTTGTAGAGATAAGGAATCTCTGGAATCTTGGCAGTGGTCTTGCTTGGGTTGTATGTCCCAATTATCCTAATAAGAATCACCAGTTTGGCATTTCTATGGTGATCTAGGTCTCCTTCTTCATCCTTTTTAAAGGACTTTCTTGTAGAGGGTTAATTACAGGTCTCTTTGTTTTGAATTTCATTGTCTACAATACAGGAAACCTAAAAGAATACTGGACCTTGGGTCAGGAGATGGCCTTGGGTTCAAATAGCATCGCTATCATCTAATTGTATTATGACTCTGGGCAAGTCATTTATCTTCTCTGAGTCTGGGTTTCCTCATGTATAACAGTGATAATAATAACACCTGCCTCAGAGGTTTGTTTTGAGATGCAAATGAGATAATGCACGCAAGGTGCTTTGTAAACTTTAAAGTGTTACATAAATGTCTATTATTATCATTGAATATTAAGAAAAATACTGAGATGCAACATTGCTAAATGATAATGCTGAAACTCTAGCAAGATTATTTTTAAAACATGGATATGAAGGTTCATATCCTCGGACCTAGGTTAGTTGCTCACCCAGGTTATTAACTTTGGTTACTATTTCTGGTTTTAAACCTTCAACAACTATGATATGACTTTAGAAATTTATCCTTCAGTTGTAGCTTTTTTCATCTGGACTAGGGCATATTTTTTTGGAAAGTGAATTTGGTGAATATCACTCCCCCTGACCAGTTATTCCATTGGGTTATATGTCAAGTTAGGTGATACCAGACTCCATGGTTATAACAGATTTACAGTTTACTATTTTTCTTTTTAATGAATAGTGCTGAGATTTTGATGGGAAAAGTAAAAGCCTAGATGAATCCTTTCTTCAGGTTCTTTTTCAAGAACTCTGGCTGGTTAGCCATCCATCTCTTGTTTGGCCAATGAAAAGATCTGGCTGACTAAGACTGGGGCTCCTGGAACTAGTTTGACCTCCCATCCAAAAGGCTACATGGAAAAAAATCCTCTTCTAACCATTTCTCAGTAACACTGCTATTGGGGAGGGGACAGAGGTTTGATTCAGTGCCTGGTTGGAGTTGGGGATGGATAGGGTATATTTTTGTTCTAGGCATGGTATCTGGCAGTACTGGGAACAGAAGGTGACCTTTCCAATTCTCAGGCAAAAGCTGGATTATTAATTCCAACCAACTGATCTCGACAATTACTCAGAATGTGAATGAATGGGTTATATTTAACAATGAGTACCTCTCAGAGTTTTTCATCTTGAACCTTCATGGGTTTAGTCTTCTGGTTTACTAGTCTGGACTAAAGCTGATATTTATTGATTATTTCATTGATGCCTGGGATCTCTTGGGAACTGAGGAATGTCAATTACTATACAATTTTATTATGACTTTACTTTGAAATAAGAATGTTCATCCCATTTTTCTTGTCTTAGCCTTATTGACAGAAACAAAACAAAACAAAAAACCACACTGCATCAATTAATATAGTTTGGTCCTTCAAGATATTCTTAAATTTAGGTCCTTAAATATTATTAGAATGGTAAATCAAAGGAATTCCGTCATTATTAACATGCCTGCATTTTAGCAAGGCATTTGACAGAATCTCTCATTCTTTCCTTGTAGATAAAAGAGAAAAAATTGATTTAGGTGATAGGACAGTCATGTGAATTCACACCTAGTTGACTGATCAAAGTTGAAGACCGTTGCTACGCTATGGACCAATCTAGAGTTAAGTCTCTACTTGAGTTCCCCAGGGGCTTGTCTTAAATTGTGAGCTATTCAACATTGAATCTATGATTCTGATAAAAGCATAGATAGCATGCTAATCAAATTTGGAATTAAGGAAAGCTGGGAGGGATAGCTAACCTATCAGAGGATGAGATCCACACAGATCTTGATAGACTAAAATGATGGACTGAATTGAATTAGGTGATATATGTTCAGGAAAAAGGTGAAGTTCCACATTTAGGCTAAAACAGCAACTATACAAGTACAAAATCATAAAAGTGTTGCTAGACAGTAGTACATGTGAAAAATATCTGGGGAGTTCCAGTGGAGAACAAGTTTAAAAGGAGACAACAGTGAGATATATAGCAGCTGGAAAAACTGATATGATCGTAAGAGAGGGGTGAGGTCAAGAAGGAGGGAGGTGTTGGATCTGCTGAACACTCTGCTGGTCAGACTGTATCTGAAATACTGCATTTACTTCTGAGCTACAAATTTTAGGAAGGATATTGTCAACTTAGAATGCATCCAGAGAGGGGGAAACTAAGTGGGGGATAAGAGTTTATGCCATAGATTCTGCTTCAGACTCTATCAGTTCTTTCTCTGGAGTTGTACAGAATTTTTTATCATGAGTCCTGTGGAATTGTATTAGATCGTTATATCGCTGAGAATAGCTAAGTCATTTACAGTTAATCATCCTACAATGTGACTTTTACTGTGTACTATGTCCTGCTCACTTCACTTTGCATCAGTTCATGTGAGTCTTTCCAGGTTTTTCTGAAACCCATCTGCTTATCACTTCTTATAGCACAACAGTATTCCATCAATGCGCCACAATTTGTTCAACTATTCCCAAATTCATAGGCATCTCCTCAATTTCCAATTGTGTGCCACCAAAAATGATATATTTTTTGTATAAATAGGTCCTTTCCCACCCCACTCCCCTTTTAAAAAATCTCTTCTGGATACAGATCTAGTAGTGATATTGCTGGATCAAAGGGTAGACACAGTTTTATAGTCCTTTGGGTATAGTTCCAAATTGTTCTCCAGAATGGTTGAATCATGTACCAACAGTGCATGAGTGTCCCAATTTTTCCATGTTCCTTCCAACATTTATTATTTTACTTTTCCGTCATATTAACCAATCTGATTGGTGTGAAGTGGTATGTCAGAGTTGTTTTAATTTGCACTTCTCTTATAAAAAGTGTTTTAAAGCATTTTTTTATGTACTTATAGATAACTTTCATTTTTTCATCTGAAAATGCTTGTTCCTATCCTTTGACCATTTATCAATTGGGGAATGACTTGTATTCTTATAAATTTGACTCTGTTCTCTATGCATTTGAGTCAGAGAAATTTGCCAGCTTTCTCCTTTTCTTCTAATCTTGGTTACATTGATTTTGTTTACGTTAAAACTTTTTAATTTGACATAATCATAATTATCCATTTTATCCAATTATCCATCTTCTCTATCTCTTGTTTGGTCATAAATTCTTTCATCCTCTACAGTTCTTATAGGTAAACTATTCCTTGCTCTTCTAATTTGGCTATAGTATCACTCTGTAAATCATGCTTTTCTTGCTATATATGGTGTAAGATATTGGTCTATATGTGGTTTCTGCCATATGTTTTTCTAGTTTTCTCAGTGTTTTTTGTTAAATCATGAGTTCTTGTCCTGAAATCTGGGGTTCTGGGATTGATCAAATACTAGTTTATTGTGGCCATTTATGGATACATGGCCATGTGGCCATGTATATTATGTACCTAGTCTGTTGCATTGATCTACTACTCTATTTCTTAGTCAGTTCTAGATTGTTTCGATGATTACCACTTTATAATACAATTTGAGAGCTGGCATGGCTAGGGTAACTTCCTTCAACTTTCCCCCATTAATTCCCCTGATATTGACTGTTTATTCTTTCAGATGAATTTTGTTATTTTTTTTTAGCTCTACAAAATAATTCTTTGGTAGTTTGATTGCCATGGCACTGAATAAATAAATTAATTTAGGTAGAATTGTCATTTTTACTATATTGGCTTGACCTCTGTGAGCAATTTATTTTTTTCCAATTGCTTAAATCTGTCTTTATTTGTATAAAAAGTGTTTTGTAATTGTATTCATATAATTCTTGGGTTTGTCTTGGCAGTGTGACTCCCAAATATTTTATATTGTCTACAGTTATTTTAAATGAAATTGCTCTTACTATCTCTTGAGGCTGAACTTTGTTGTTAATATATAGAAATACTGATGATCTACATGGGTTATTTTATATCTTGCAACTTTGCTGAAGTTCTTAATTATTTCAAGTAGTTTTTTAGTTCATTCTCTAAGTTCTCTAAATATACCATCATATCATCTACAAAGAGTGATAGTTTTGTTTCCTCATTGCTTATTCTAATTTCTTTTTCTTCTCATTGCTATAGCTAACATTTTTTAGTACATTATTGAATAAAAGGGGTGATCATGGGCATCCTTGCTAAACCCCTGCTCTATTTGGAAACATTTCTAGCTCACCCCCAGTATAGATAAAGCTTGCTGATAGTTTTGGATAGATTTTACTTATCATTTTCAGGAAAGCTCCTTTTATTCCTATGCTCACCAGTGTTATTAATAGACATGGGTTTTACATTTTGTCAAAAGCTTTTTCTGTATCTCTTGAGATAATCTTATAATTTCTGTTGGTTTTTTTTATTAGTATGATCAATTATGCTGATAGTTTTTCTAATATTGAACCAGTCCCAAATTTCTGGTATAAATCCCTCTGATAACAGATCTCTTCTAATTGTACAAGGGAAGCTTATGGTAAAGAGATAACAGTTTTCTTTCAACAAAAGTAATTTATAGGGAAACAACTTTTAAACTTAGCTCAGGGAAGAAAACTAAACTTCTAGATTTGTGGACTTCTGAACTTAGCTCAGAGATAAAGAAACATGATTTAGTCAGTTGCAGAATAGAATCAATTACAGAATGAGTCAAATATAAAATACTAAATCAATATTTGATTTTCTCATACTATAGAAATTTTCACACACATTTATTTTATCTTTCCAACAACCCTGAGTTGGACATAAATCAAATGATTATTCCCATTTTACAGATGAAAAAACTGACCTCAATGTTAAATGAATTACTCTAAATCACAGAGATAATAAGCGGCAGAGCCAGGTCTCCTGACTGCCCCATCTATTGAATTTCCCACTATAGCATAGTGTTTCTTCATTATCATGAGTGTCAAAAAAGATGAGTGGCTGAAGCAGAGAGAAGATGGCTGATGGTTGGAGAGCCCACTTCTGCCTGTTGAATTGCCTGATTCCTCTGAAGTTCTCTTTTAATTTTAAATCTATGATCCAGTGATTGCAGGGCATAACAGCAATCATAGCTCATGTCTAGAAGACAGTGCCATAAAAGCTAACCAGTCAAGTTTCCATAAAGCTCTGTCATTTCAGGGCTTGATTACTTCATTCCATTCCCACTTGAAACCCTTAGCAAGGCATTGTCAGTCAACAATCAACCAGTCACTCATCAATACTTACTAAAGACCAGTCATGGTGCTAAGTGATAGACAAGCAAGCAGCAATGATCCCCTGCCTTCCACTAGCTTATGTTCTAACATGGGGAGAACAGCAACAACAAAAGTAAACTTGCCCATTTCTTAGTATTTTTTCAGTATTTACAGAGATATACATTGGGAGTGATGGAAGATGCTTCTTTTCTAACAGTATTGTGGTTGGAGGCTCAGGGATTCAGGGGTTCAGACTGATTAGGTTACAGTTACTTTCCTGGTCTTGTGAACTGACTGAATTATGCCGAAGATTGCTTGTTGCCTGACTGTGGGATTCTTGCAGGGGCTCTGAGCCATACATATGCAGTGACCCATCATATCTAGGGATAAGGAATTATATGATTTATGGCCTCCTGAAGAGGCAAAAATTCATACTGAACACATCAACTTCTTCCCCAAATCAGTATATAGTTTCATTAAAACTGGTTACCAAAGTTATAAAGGAATTATCTTACCCTTGTAAGGAAGAACTAGGGATTGGAGAGAGATGAGATCCAGTCTGTTCTGATTTGGCAATGTTCCCTGACACCAGACTAGAGTCTGTATGGGAAGATCATAGCCTCTTCTGAGAGTCCTCCTTTAAAATTCTCCCTCCACCCCCACTGTCAGTCCCTATCCCAGGTACCAAAGAATCCACATGTGAAGCATGACCTGGCCCTGGTCCCTAGGACTTTGAGGGACTATTGTCTGTCCCTTAAGAAGTAGTTCATTTGTTCTTTCCCCCTAATCAAAAGTCCCCAGAAGTTATTGAGGATTGTAGACCCTGGAGGACCTAGAAGCTTGAGCCTGGCTCAGTGGCAGGAGTCTTTCAAATTCCAGGTATAATTGATGATAGTGAGAATGCTGAGGTGGGGGGTCTCAGGGCACAGACTGAGGTCTGTACTCATCTTTGATGTCACTTGCCACCTTGTGTTTCCCATAGTACTGTGGTTTAATCGATTAACTGGACACAATCCAGATGAGGCTTGGGGGACTGGGGTGGAAGATAATAGTATTCCATTCTCTGTTTTGTAATTAAAATTGCTCCATGCTTGGAATGAACTCCCTCCTGACCTGTCCCTTTCAGAATCTAGTTTCCTTCAAAGGTCAACTCAAATGCCACCTTCTCTATGAGGTCTTTTCTGATTCTTCCCTCTTTCCCTCCAGTGGTTAGTTCTTCATCTCCCTATTACCCTTTATTTATTTTGCATTTACCGTACATGCCATTTCCCCCAATGGAGTGTAAACTCCTTGAGGACAGATACTAACAATTTTTTGCCTTTGGATCTTTAACATCCAGCACAATATCTGGGACATAGTGGGCTTTTAACAAGTGTTTGGGCCCCAACTGATAAATGGTCAAAGGATATGAACAGGCAGTTTTCAGAAGAAAAAATTAATGCTATCTATAATCATATGAAAAATACTCTAAATCACTGTTGATTAGAGAAATGCAAATCAAAACAACTCAAGTACCACATAATACCTATCAGATTGGCTAACATGAAAAAACAGGAAAATTGGAGAAGATGTGGGAACACTGGAATACTAATGCATTGTTGCTCCAACCATTCTGAAGAGCAATTTGTAACTATGCTTAAGGGGCTATAAAATTGTGCATACCTTTTGACCCAGCAATACCACTTTTAGGTCTATATCCCAAAGAGATCATAAGAACAGGAAAAGGATATACATGTAGAAAAAATATTTATAGCAGCTTTTTTTTGTGGTGACAAAGAATTGGCAATTGAGGGGGATGTCCATCAATTGGAAAATGACTGAACAAGTTGTGGTATATGAATGTAATGGAATACTATCATACTATAGGCAATGATGAGCAGGTAGACCAGAAAAATCTCAAAAGATTTATATGAACTGATGCTGAGTGAAATGAGCAGAAGAACTAGGAGAACATTGTACACAGTAGCAGCCACTTTGTTCAATGACTGACTTTTATAGACTTAGCTCTTCTCAACAATTCAATATTCTAAGACAACTCCAAGAGACTCAGAATGGAAAATGCTATCCACATCCAGAGAAAGAACTTTGGAGTCTGAATGCTGATGGAAGCATACTATTTACTGTCCCTTTTTTGTTTTGTTTCTTCTTTCTGGTGGTTCCTTGAATTAGTTCTAATTCTTCTTTACGTCCTGACTAATGTGAAAATGTGTGTTCATCTGTCGTTGCCTAAGACCATGCCATCAGAGAAATAATGACATGACTTGCACTTGACTTTGGTGAGGGAGGGCTGTGCAGGTCATCAGCCTCACTTCTCCTCCAGAATCATTTGAATCCAGTGGCCAGATATTCATCAGGATGACTGGAGATGACCCAGGATGAGGCAATTGGAGTTAGTAAGTGTCAAGTGTCTGAGGTGAGATTTGAACTCAGGTCCTCCTGACTACTGCACTGTTGCTCTATCCACTGCACCACCTAGTTGCCCTAATGTGAAAATCCGTTTAATATAAATATATAAATAGAGCGTATATCAGATTGCTCACTGTCTTGGGAGGGGAGAAAGAGGAGAGGGAGAAAATTTAAAACTCAAAATCTTTTGGAAGTGAATGTTGCAAACTAAAACGAAATTAATTACATATATATGTGTATATGTATGTGTGTATATGTATGTGTGTGTATGTTTGTGTTTGTGTGTGTGTGTTTGTGTGTGTAAAAACCAAAACCAAGTGTTTGGGGACTGTCAGTTGACTGTCAGTTGTCCCCTGAACTTGATGGGAACCTTTCACCTGTGCACTAACAATTTTGTAATGTCTTTAGCATTGGGGAGGTGAAGGGGTATTGTTTCTTCCTGTAAAGATCATAAGCCTCCCATTAACTTGGGTGCTAATCTAGTTTGTTATAAGTTTGTTAATCAGTAGGACATTAAACTAAAATATTCACTCTAAGTTTATCTTTCCCTTGAAAAGACTGAGTAAACCAACTCTCCATATAATTCCATTTCCTTACATTTTTAAAATAACTGAAATGGTTAATTTAAAAACCATTAAACAGGGTTGTTAAAAAATCTGTTCCCTTAGTCTGAATCTGGTATAGGAATAGCTGAGTTGAAATCTGTCTCCTGCAACAAGTGTAGTTTTGGGCAAATCACTAACATCTAAGGGCATCAGTTTCTTCCATCTGTAAAATGAGAGGGTTATGCCGGGAGATCTCTGTGATCCCCTCCATTTCGAATTCCAATGATCCAGTGTTATTCTTTGATTAGAAATGACACTGCTATGCTGAGAATTCCTATCTTTTTCTTCAAAAAAGAATAGGGAACACAGACTTTGGCATGATTATTGACTGCTTGGTGCCTTTTGACCAAGGGGACTTGTACCCCTTGCTACTAATTTCAGACCTGTTAGGTCAACTGAATTAGGTGGTGAGTAAACCAGGTTAAAAGTCTAGGGAGTCTATAGTACCATAAGGTCATTGACTCAGAACTGTAAGGGACCTCAAATGCTCTCTAGTCTAATTATCTCATTTTACTAGTGAGGAAAATGAGGACCAGGGAAGTCTGAATGACTTTCCTAAGGTTATACCTGTAGTAAACCTTGGTCATAGATGGGATTTGAACCAAGGTCTTTTGACCCTAGAGGTAAACTTCCACTGTGCCATGAAGATATACTTCAGTCACCATTACTCCCAAGTCATGCTGTTTGGGCTGCTCTCTCCCACAGTGATTTGACAGTACTTTATGACTTCCATTTCCAGTGTTTGCCGGATGAAAAGTGGCCCTCTATTTGTATAATATGCTAATTTACTCTAAAAAAATCCATCCAGCTTGATCGGGTCTACTCTGTGCCTTAATGCTTAACCAAGGTGGAAAAAATGCCTTTTTGATGAGGAAGGATTGACATTTCTGGAGGAAGAAAAGGCTTGATGAATTTCAGGTGTAGGTGATGCTTCAGTGGGCCTCCCACCTCAGTGAGAGGACTTAATGCTTTCAGGAAGCTAGGTGCTAAAGTGAATAGACTGCTGGTCCCAGAGTCAGGAAGACCTGAATTCAAATTCAGCTGTAAACACTTACTGGTTATGGGATCCTGGGTAAGTCACTTAACTGCTATCTGTCTGTTTCCTCAACTGTAAAATGAGACTGTACCTAGGGCTGTCGTAAGGATAAAATGTAGTAATTCTTGTGAAGTGCTTGGCATAATACCTGAAACATAGTAGGTGCTGTAAACATGTTAGTTATCATCATTATCATTATAAAGTGGTGATGGTAAAGTTTAGAGAAGTGGTATGTTTACAGTGAAAGATTACTTGCTTCATTCCAAATACCTCTGATATTTCAGTGATTCTCTGCTGAGACAAGTCCATCTTAAGTTGGACTTGCACTCTCTAAGTTAGGGCTCTTAACTTGTATTAAAGTGTAAACTTTTTTTTTAAATTTGATATCTGTATTTAAATATAATTACTTTTCTTTGTAATCTTATATGTTACTTTGGGACATTTCTGAACATTATTCTAAAAAAACGTTTCCTGGCTGCCCTAGTTATGTATACCAATGGACGTAACAGTTTAGACCTGATCTCTCTCCTTACTAGTAGCTAACATTTATATAATGTTTTAAGGCTGGTTAAATGGACTTTCAAATGGATCCATGATAAAGAAAAAGGTTAGGAGGTCCTGCTCTTTAGAGGTTTCCTTCTCCCCTCTCTTGCTCCCAAGGCATTGTGGAGGGGAAGGAAGAGTTTGAAGTAAAATATCTTAGTCCATATTGGGGAAAGTTAAAGGATACCTCCAGTATTTGATATAATGGGAGAAAAGCATCTGGGAGCATGTATCCCATGGTCATGCTTGGAAGAGATGTTATACTGGTGCCATCTTGTTGTAGAACCTTGAAATACTGGTATCTTATGTCCTTTGTGCTCTAATGTGTCATCTTGCAGACTCCTCTATAGTAACTTCTGTTCATTAAATTGCGTTGAGGTGGATGTTCTGGGTACTCAGCCAGACAGTTCAAAAGGTTGTCTGTATGGTCACTGGTAAGTGTAATGTGGTGTCAATGGAGGATGAACTCAGTAAACTGTCTCCTTTGATCCTTTTTTTTGTTTCATGTTATTGGCCTATGTAATTTTGTACTTTGTCCCTGTCTAGGTCAAAATGATTCTTGAAACATTTGCTCCAGGAAAGAAAGACTCATTTTCGCCTTGGGGCATTGACTGACTCCTGGCTATTTTAAGCCATGGTTCCCATGCTGGTAGTTCTTCTGCCTCTGTCATAGAAAGCCCAGTATTTAGAGGTGGAAAAGGCTTCTGGGGCCATGTAGTCTGACCCACACCTGAAATAACTCTTTATAACATACTCAGTCATTCAGCCTCTTGTCAATTATCTCAAGTAAGAGAGAACTCAGTATCTTTCAAGATGGCACACTCTACTTTTGGACAGCCATCATTGCCAAGGTTCTCCTCCCATCAAGTCTAAATCTGCCATTTTCCAACTCCCACTCACATCTCCTTGTTCTCGCTTTGGGCCCAAATAGAATTAAGTCTCTTCTGCGTTCCATGTGGCAATCTTTGAAATATTTGAACTTGGCTATCACATTCCCCATTAAATCACTTTTCCAGGCTAAAAATGCCTACATCCTTCAACTGAGTTTCATGTGACATGAGCTGAGGACCCTTTGCCATTCTGGTTACCACCCTCTGGATATTCTCTGGCCTATCAATCGCTTAAGTAATAATAGACACAAAGGGCAACAGGAAATAGCAGAGAATCCTGCAATTACAAAGCCTACTTTGAGAGGTTGAATGGTTCACATGAATATAGGGCTTCCTAATTTGCAAAGTACTTTACTCATAGCTTCTCACTGGATCATTGCAATAATTTTGTGAGAAAGGTACTATCATTATCCACATTTTAAAATGAGGAAATAGAAGTTGAGAGAGAAGTTAAGTACCTTGCCCAGGGTCACTCAAATAGAAAGTATCTGAGGCAAGATTTGAACTCAGTCTATACTGATTCTGGCTGAACATATTACTATATCACTGGGAATGTTCAGTCTCAAAAAAGAAAAGAATAAGGGGCAAATATGATAGTTGCCTTCAAATACTTAGCACTATCATATGGAAGACAGCAGCAGATTGTAGTGGATAAAAAACCAGCCTCAAAACCAGGAAGATTTGGGTTCAAATCTGGCCTCTGGCATATATTGGCTTTGTAATTCTGGGCAAATTATTTAAGCTCTTAGTTCTCTAGACAGCTCTCTAAAACTCTAAGTGGCAGAGCAGGCCTGTTTTAATAGAAGGAATTTCCTTACCTTCTCTATGTTTTTGTTCATTTGTTTCAGTCATATACAACTCTTCATGACTCCATGTGGGGTTTTCTTGGTGAAGATACTGGAGCATTTTGTCATTTCCTTCTTCAGCTCATCTTATAGAGGAAGAAACTGAGGCAAATAGAGTTAAGTGACTTGTCCAGGGTAACATAGGTAGTAAGTGTCTGAGACTGATTTGAACTCAGGTCTTCCTGACTCCAGGCCTCGTGCTCTATCTACTGTGCTACCTGGCTGTCCTAGTTCTGTATACCAATGGACTTAACAGTTTAGACCTGCTCTCTCTCCTTAGTAATAGCTAACATTTATATAATGTTTTAAGGCTGGTTAAATGTTTGACCTATGTTACCACTGACAGTATTCTGCCGTTTTTTCTCATACCTCTTGAAGTTCACCGCACCATAAAGGATAGCTGGTGCTCTCACCTAGTACGTTCTTTTTTCCCCCTACTTGGATGGAATCAGGTGAATCTAGGATTCTCCTCAAGAAAACTAGTATCTAGCATCTTGGCACACACCAAGGTTGTCAGGATTCCTGAGTAGGACTTGTAGGTAAGCAGATCTCTTTGGTAAAGTGGACTTTCTTAGAAACTATCAATATTCTCTTCAGAAGAGTCTACCATGGGGAGAAGATAATGTCAGTTTGCTTCTCTGGATGCAAATAATCCTGGGTCATTCCAATAAACCTTTAAGTGAATAGATGAGAATTTTGGTTCTTTATTTTCTATTGTACTCACTAGCTCTTTGTGCCTTCTCAGCACACAATGACAGTGTTGCCTGTCTGCCTGTATTTACATTTTTAGTATGGGAGAAGAGGGTGGGAGCTTAAATGCTGCCAGTGGAACTGCGTGGCATGCTAAAAGCCCTTAAACATTCCTGTCAACCCAGTTGACAAAGCTTTTGCTGGAGATGGGGAAAGTGAAAGCCATGGGGGCTCTCTGCCCAATCGATACGCTGTGGGATTCTAGTTGGTAATTGCCATTAACGTTAATGGAAGTTCCACCCAGCCATAGACATAAATGGGAGAACTGACCTCCCCTCAATTTTTCAAGTGCTCCCAAGAGGGGATGCTTGATTTATAGACAAAGGATTAGATTTAGGAAAGAAAGTTGAGAAACAGCCAAGACTGCTCAATATGTGGAATTATGAAAGTGACCTAGAAAAAAATCCAAAATTCCCCAAAATGGTTAATATTCATCCTAAGCATTAAGATTCTACTATAATGGAGTCTAGTCCAGCGTGGATTTTAGATGTAACAAGGTTCATATTGGGGGGCATGGAAGAAATTTGAGAGTATTAGAGGGGAGAATGGAGAATGAGTGTTGGTGGATTCACTGAATTTGACTGCCTCTCCTTTTCTATTTTTCCCTTTTTTTGCAATGTGGGAGAGTACAAATATCATATAGTTGAGAGCATTTTTCTTTATTGGCTCAGCTACCTTACATACACTTCTAATTCCTTACCAGTGTTTAAAGTGGGGAGAGTGAGAAGTGGAGAAATGTGCTTGACTTTTTGAGGGATCCCTTATGATATTGGAATGTTCTTTGCTCTCAACTCTGCTTATCGTAACTCCAGGTTTCTTTCAAGACTCAGGTTTAGTTTACCCTCTTTCAAAAGGGCTTTTCTGATCTCCCCAGTGGTTAGTGCTCCTCCTCCCACTTCCACCAAGCCATACGTATTGATTTTGTATATTTCTGCTACTGGTCCATCTGTTCCCTGGTAGGATTTAAACTTCCCAAGTGCAAAGACTTTTGTATTTGTAGCCCAAGTTATGGTCACTTGTGGCTCACAGATTAGAGACTTGATCTCAATTTGGGGAGCTTCCTTGATAATCACTGAACCAATTTTTCACTTGTCTTCTCTCATCTCTGAGGTACATCCTACTGTCTCAAATCCAGGCAAAAATATGTCTTACATACTCCGGATAAGGCCAGGTGAGGATTGCTAATAGAATTATCTCCAAGTTGCTCTTCACTGCAAGGTACCAGACTGGAAAGCTCAAATGTGGATCCTCATGGTCCTTCTGTTCCTACTGTGAAGCTTCCGGCAGCATGTACCTGTTCTTGAATCAAGCCATTGGCGTGCCAAAATGACTTTTAGCTTCCTTAGAGCATTGACAGTCCTAAAAAGGTAATCATCCTTGGTTAAATAAACAATTTGGGGTTTTAAAAGAAATTTGCTCCTAGGATCAAGTTTTGATTAAGTGTATTAAGTGGATTCAGAGTAGTCAGTAGGTATTGTTAAAATGACTGAATTTAATGTTTCACTTTGTTACCAACAAATAGCAAGTATTTATTAATCATCTACTAGTCACTAGAAATAGTCTCCCTGTCATCAAGGGTATTATATTCTGTTTGGGGAGACACTATTGAAATGTATGTTTGTACATACGCATTGCTTCTAATTTCATCCTATGGGACAAGCAGAACAAGTCTAACCCCTCTTCCATGACAGCTACTCAATTGGATTCAATGAGGTTCAATCCAATTTAATTTAGCATCAGCTATGTGCTAGGCAGGGGAAGCCTGGGTTCCTGAATAAAAGGACTGACTTAGAAATGAGAAAGACCTGGGGTCAAGTAACACTTCTGATACATATTGACTGTGTGAATCAAGGTATGTTAAGACCCGCTATGTCCTTGGCATCTCTTTAACCTGAAGTTGTAGAACAGGGAATTTCTTCACCCAGAATTCCATACACCAATGAAATCACCAGCGTGGCCCCCCAAAAAAAATATGTCCTAGGTCTTGCCTGCTCTTATGAGCTTACCTTAGTCAGCATATTTTCCTTAAATCTCATCTTGTCTAGGCTAAATTTCTCATTTCTTTGTCAATTTTTGTGTGGTTTCCGTTGTTCTCATAATCTAAGTTTTCCTCTGCTGGATGTTTTTTGAAGACAGTACTCAAGGTGTGGTCTGACCAGGGCAGAATACATTGAGATTGTCCCCTTTCTCTTTCTGGACACCTTGCTTTTGTTAATATAGAGCTTAAAAAATGGTTTCCATGTACACCGCTAATAATAATGAGCTTATAGCTCATTCTCTGTTCCTTCCTTCCCTCACACCACATCTAATCTATTTCTTTGTCTGAAGTAAGAGTTACAATTTTAGAATTATGCAAATCTGTTTTTTTAAATACAAATTTATTTATTTAACTTTTTACATTCATTTTCACAAAATTTTGGGTTCCAAATTTTCTCCCCTTTTATCCCCTCCCCCACCCCAATACACCGAGCATTCTAATTTTCCCTATCACCAATCTGCCCTCTCTTCTATCATCCCTCCCTTCTCTTGTCCCCATCTTCTCTTTTGTCCTGTAGGGCCAGATGACTTTCTAGTCCCCATTAACTGTATTTCTTATTTCCTAGTAGCAGGAACAATACTCAACAGTTGTTCCTAAAACTTTGAGTTCCAAATTCTCCCCATCCCTCCCTCCCCACCCATTCCCTTTGGGAAGGCAGGCAATTCAATATAGGCCAAATCTGTGTAGTTTTGCAAATGACTTCGATAACAGTCATATTGTGTAAGACTAGCTGTATTTCTCTCCATCCTATCCTGCCCCCCATTGTTTCTATTCAGTCTTTTGATCCTGTCCCTCCCTGAGTGTTGACTTCAAATTGCTCCCTTCTTCCATTGCCCTCCCTTCCATCATCCCTCCCTCCCTGCTTATCTCCTTTTCCCCCACTTTCCTGTAATGTAAGATAGATTTTCATACCAAAATGTGTGTGTATTTTACTCCTTCCTTTAGTCGAATGTGATGAGGGTAAACTTCATGTTTTTTCTCATCTTTCCTTTTTCCCTCCACTAAAAAAGCCTCCTGCTTGCCTTTTGAATGAGATATAATTTACCCCATTCCATTTCACCCTGTCTCCTCCCACTACATTTCTCTCTCACCATTTCCCTTAATTTCTTTTAAGATATGGTGCCATACTATTCAATTCACTCTGTGCTCTCTGTCTCTGTGTGTGCGTGCATGTGTGTATGTGTGTGCGTGCACGCATGTACGTGTGTGTGTGTGTACAACTGTGTGTGGTCCCACCAACTACCCAGATACTGAAAAGTTTTAAGAGTTACAAATATTGTCTTTCCATGTAGGAATGTAAACAGTTCACTTTTGGTAAGTCCCTTATGACTTCTCTTTGCTGTTTACTTTTTCATGCTTCTTCTCATTCTTGTGTTTGAAAGTCAAATTTTCTTTTCAG